>CM059818.1:53737489-53757489 GCA_030435695.1 Brachymystax lenok tsinlingensis
CAGTCTGGCACAAAGAGAAGATTCATATGGGAGACAAGCCTATAAACACTCTATATACACACACCCTTAACCACATAGAAGATAAATACATTCGTTGTTTTACAATTTAATTATAGGGAGCACTTTTTCTTTTATTCCAGGCTTTATTTAAAAATTCCGCAAACCGAAATACACAATGGACAAAAAAACATTTCAATTTCTCCTCATCACTCAGCCACATAATGCCAGGGTATATATGGTGGTCTGTTTCCTCATCGCTCAGCCACATAATACCAGGGTATGTCTGGTGGTCTGTCTCCTCATCACTCAGCCACATAATACAAGGGTCTTTCTGGTGGTCTGTCACCTCATCACTCAGCTGTGTAATGCCAGGGTATATCTGGTGGTCTGTCTCCTCATCACTCAGCCACATAATGCCAGGGTATATCTGGTGGTCTGTCTCCTCATCGCTCAGCCACATAATACCAGGGTATGTCTGGTGGTCTGTCTCCTCATCACTCAGCCACATAATACAAGGGTCTTTCTGGTGGTCTGTCTCCTCATCACTCAGCCGTGTAATGCCAGGGTATATCTGGTGGTCTGTCTCCTCATCACTCAGCCACATAATACCAGGGTATATCTGGTGGTCTGTCTCCTCATCACTCAGCCACATAATACCAGGGTATATCTGGTGGTCTGTCTCCTCATCACTCAGCCACATAATGCCAGGGTATATCTGGTGGTCTGTCTCCTCATCACTCAGCTGTGTAATGCCAGGGTATATCTGGTGGTCTGTCTCCTCATCACTCAGCCACATAATACCAGGGTATATCTGGTGGTCTGTCTCCTCATCACTCAGCCACATAATGCCAGGGTATATCTGGTGGTCTGTCTCCTCATCACAGCCACATAATACCAGGGTATATCTGATGGTCTGTCTCCTCATCCCTCAGCCCCATAATGCCAGGGTATATCTGGTGGTCTGTCTCCTCATCACTCAGCCACATAATGCCAGGGTATATCTGGTGGTCTGTCTCCTCATCACTCAACCACATAATGCCAGGGTATATCTGGTGTGCTTTCTGGAATAAGAGCAAGCGTATAGCGTGGTAGAAAGGGCAATAGAGGATAAAATGAGTTTCATTCTCTATTTCTTCGAAGTCACAATAATTACATAGTCTTTTCTCTTCCGTTTCACCACAATATCGACCTGTTTCAATACGCAGAGGCAATATCCCTGATCTTCCCTGTGCACGTAGCGATCTCTTGCTTTTAGGTAGGTAATACATAATTAAATCTCTCACACACAAATTAAACCTTAATCAAACAAAAGGTTCTCAATTTGGGTTTATGATTAATCTCCTCCACCCATTTTTTTTTCATATCGCATCAAGAGTTTCTGGGAGTTTCTGTGTCTGGTGCCTTAAACAGTCCATATGAAATGCTGTTATGCTACAGGGATTCAGCAGCCAGCCACTTTTTGAATGATAACCTGTGATTGAGCACATTGTCTTTTGTTTCAACGTTACATCATTATAAAGACAATTGAGCAAGGATTAACAAAAAATAAATGGTATGTCAGCAGTCATGGCAGAGCAAGATGAGGTGCACTCCAGAGTCACTGTTTACACCACTTTTCCATATAGCGTCAATGTTGTGTTTGATGCAGAGACAATGAAGACCCACCCGTGAAGAGGCCAAAACTTGTTGCATAACTATAACCACTGGAGTGCTTTTCAGGATACACATGACATTTTAAAACAAGAGTCAGAAATGGTCTAGTATAATGAAATAACAGGGTCCAACATCTTTTATGATCAGGTTGGTTTTGCTTGGTAATCTTGGTTGGTTTTGCTTTTGGTAAACTTGGTTGGTTTTGCTTGGTAAACTTGGTTTGTTTTGCTTGGTAAACTTGGTTAGTTTTGCTTGGTAAACTTGGTTGGTGTTGCTTGGTAAACTTGGTTAGTTTTGCTTGGTAAACTTGGTTGGTGTTGCTTGGTAAACTTGGTTAGTTTTGCTTGGTAAACTTGGTTAGTTTTGCTTGGTAAACTTGGTTGGTTTTGCTTGGTAAATTTGTCTGGTTTTTCTTGTTTGGTTTTGCTTGGTAAACTTGGTTGGTTTTGCTTGGTAAACTTGGTTAGTTTTGCTTGGAAAACTTGGTTGGTTTTGCTTAGTAAATTTGGTTGGTTTTGCTTGGTAAACTTGGTTGGTTTTGCTTAGTACATTTGGTTGGTTTTGCTTGGAAAACTTGGTTGGTTTTGCTTAGTAAATTTGGTTGGTTTTGCTTGGTAAACTTGGTTGGTTTTGCTTAGTACATTTGGTTGGTTTTGCTTGGAAAACTTGGTTTGTTTTGCTTGGTAAACTTGGTTAGTTTTGCTTGGTAAACTTGGTTGGTTTTGCTTGGTAAATTTGTTTGGTTTTTCTTGTTTGGTTTTGCTTGGTAAACTTGGTTGGTTTTGCTTGGTAAACTTGGTTAGTTTTGCTTGGAAAACTTGGTTGGTTTTGCTTAGTAAATTTGGTTGGTTTTGCTTGGTAAACTTGGTTGGTTTTGCTTAGTACATTTGGTTGGTTTTGCTTGGAAAACTTGGTTGGTTTTGCTTAGTAAATTTGGTTGGTTTTGCTTGGAAAACTTGGTTTGTTTTGCTTGGTAAACTTGGTTAGTTTTGCTTGGTAAACTTGGTGGGTAAACTTGGTTGGTTTTGCTGGGTACATCTGGTTGGAATTTCTTTGATTAACTTGGTTGGTTTTGCTTGGTAAATTTGGTTGGCTTTGCTTGGTAAACTTTGTTGGTTTTCCTTGGTAAACCTGGTGGGTAAATGTGATTGGTTTTGCTAGTTAAATTGGGTTTCCAGTGAACTGGGGCTGACTGATGAGTAAAGGTTGGCTGGTAATAGCTGACACAGAGAGGGTGTGTTGTGTTGTCTAGTGGACTAAACCAGTTAAGCTGGGTTTCTGGTGTGGCTATTGTACCTAATGGGCGTTAGTTCACTTTGATTTGGGATTGTCAGTGCTTTTGTGTTCTCTGAAGTAAATGGTGCTTATTGTGTTAAAGTCTGAGAGACAAATTCAGTAAGATCAAGTATGAATGGTAAAAAAAAATACTTGATTTCCAGTATGGCGACAATGAGGTAGTCAGGTGAACATGATCCGTTTGCATTCCCTATCTTTACAAAAAATATGCAGACTCTAAAGTAAAAAAAATAACTGAAAACGTTATGTTGGCACCTGCATGTTATGGCAAATACTATATCTAGAAATATTGACAAACACAACGAAACAACGTGACCATGGACCAAGCAGCTGAAGTCTTGACTAAAATGAATTTAGAGACACTACACTCTAGATCCTTAACCTCTTTAAGGATCCACCCCCTTTTTTTCCATGTTCGCCTGAAATGAGCATACCCAAATCTATCTGCCTGTAGCTCAGGCCCTGAAACAAGGACATGCATATTCTTGATACCATTTGAAAGGAAACATTTTTTGAAGTTTGTGGAAATTTGAAAGGAATGTAGGAGAATATAACACATTAGATCTGGTAAAAGATAATACAAAGAAAAAAACTACCGTTTTTTTTTTAATATCTTTTGTACCATCATCTTTGAAATACAAGAGAAAGACCATAATGTATTATTCCAGCCCAGGTGCAATTTAGATTTTTGCCACTAGATGGCAGCAGTGTATGTGCAAAGTTTTAGACTGATCCAATGAACCATTATAGTCAAAGCTTTTCTTTTAGGATAGCAAAAGACAAGAAATCCACACGGGCCGACAAATTGGATCCTGGTCTGCTTTCATGATTATGTGGATGATGTGATGATAGTATTATGTCTGCTATTGCCCTGACTATTGATCTGGCTGTGTCCAAACTACAGTCTATTTTTAGAGCTATACAGGAATCCCTTGCTGATTTAAAACTTGTGCTTAATACAGGCAAAATATATTACATGCTGTTTTTAAACTCTCGTAAGAATGTTTCAGATTACCTATATGTTCAGTCATTAGATGGTTCTCCAATCGAACGTGTTTCCCCCCACTTATAAATACTTAGGCATTTAGATTGATATGGATTTGATGCTTAAAAACCTATAGATGAGCTGGTTAAGAAGCTAAGATTTAAAGTTGTCTTTTTCTACAGAAACAGATTGTGCCTTTCTCTAAGCAGTAGGAAACCGATTATTCAGTCAACCTTTTTATCTGTTCTTGATCATGGTGATATTATTTATCAAAGTGCAGCTGCCCTTTGGATGCCGCATACCATAGTGCCCTTCATTTTGTTACAGGGAACAGTTTTGATACTCATCACTGCGTCCTGTATCAAAAGTTTGGCTGGACTTGGCTATAGACCCGTAGATCTTTACATTACTCCCTTTTTGTTTACAAAGCCCTACTTCAGAAACGTCTGTATTTTCTAACTTTGCTGATGAAGGATAGACACCTGAGTTGCCTAACCGGTTCACAGGATTGGTTAACTCTTGAGGTTCGTAGGCTCTTCAAAGAGCTGGATAAATCTGCTTTTGGTTTTAATGCACCATCTTACTGGTACAAAATTCAAAATACATTTCAGCTTGATGTTCTGGTGCCATTGGGGCAGTTTAAAGTATTGATTAGGGATTTATTTGTGGAGGAATGTTACAGTTTTTCTGGGTGATTTTGGATGTTTTATTTGTGCTTATGTAAATGTAATATTTCCGTTTTTTTATTTATAATAAAATTGCTAAAATAAATGGGGTATTGTGTGATTGATGAGGATTATAATTTTTTAAATACATTTTAGAATGAGGCTGTAATGTAAAAAAATGCGGAAAAATTCAAGGGGTCTGAATACTTTCCAGATGCACTGTAGTATATACAGTACCAGTCAAAAGGTTGGACACATCTATTCATTCAAGGGTTTTTCTGTATTTGTTCTTCCTCTGTCAACCGTGGTTACCTGCAAGGAAACGTGCCGTCATCATTGCTTTGCACAAAAAGGGCTTCACAGGCAAGGATATTGCTGCCAGTAAGATTGCACCTAAATCAACCATTTATCGGATCATCAAGAACTTCAAGGAGAGCGGTTCAATTGTTGTGAAGAAGGCTTCAGGGCACCCAAGAAAGTCCAGCAAGCGCCAGGACCGTCTCCTAAAGTTGATTCAGCTGCGGGATCAGGGCACCTCCAGTACAGAGCTTGCTCAGGAATGGCAGCAGGCAGGTGTGAGTGCATCTGCATGCACAGTGAGGCGAAGACTTTTGGAGGATGGCCTGGTGTCAAGAAGGGCAGCAAAGAAGCCACTTCTCTCCATGAAAAACATCAGGGACAAACTGATATTCTGCAAAAGGTACAGGGATTGGACTGCTGAGGACTGGGGTAAAGTCATTTTCAAGACAAGGTGAGCGCTACCATCAGCCCTGTGTCATGCCAACAGTAAAGCATCCTGAGACCATTCATGTGTGGGGTTGCTTCTCAGCCAAGGGAGTGGGGTCACTCACAATTTTGCCTAAGAACACAGCCATGAATAAAGAATGGTACCAACACATCCTCCGAGAGCAGCTTCTCCCAACCATCCAGGAACAGTTTGGTGATGAACAATGCCTTTTCCAGCATGATGGAGCACCTTGCCATAAGGCAAAAGTGATAACGAACAATGCCTTTTCCAGCATGATGGAGCACCTTGCCATAAGGCAAAAGTGATAACTAAGTGGCTCGGGGAACAAAACATCAATATTTTGGGTCCATGGCCAGGAAACTCCCCAGACCTTAATCCCACTGAGAACTTGTGGTCAATCCTCAAGAGGCGGGTGGACAAACAAAAACTCCAAGCATTGATTATGCAAGAATGGGGTGCCATCAGTCAGGATGTGGCCCAGAAGTTAATTGACAGCATGCCAGGGCGGATTGCAGAGGTCTTGAAAAAGAAGGGTCTGCGACTGCACTTGAAGAAACTTTAAAATTTCTTGAAATATTGTGTATTGACTGACCTTTATGTCTTAAAGTAATGATGGACTGTCGTTTCTCGTTGCTTTTTGAGCTGTTCTTGACATAATATGGACTTGGTCTTTTACCAAGTAGGGCTATCTTCTGTATACCATCCCTACCTTGTCACAACACAACTGATTGACTCAAACACATTAAGGAAAGAAATTCCACAAATTAAACTTTTAACAAGGCACACCTGTTAATTGAAATGCATTCCAGGTGACTACCTAATGAAGCTAGTTGAAAGACTGCCAAGAGTGTGCAAAGCTGTCATCAAGGCAAAGGGTGGCTACTTTGAAGAATCTCAAATATAAAATATTTGTTTAACACTTTTCTGGTTACTACATGATTCCATATGTGTAATTTCATAGTTTTGATGTCTTCACTATTATTCTACAATGTAGAAAATAACAAAAATAAAGAAAAACCCTTGAATGAGTAGGTGTGTCCAAACTTTTGACTGGTACTGTATATACAAATTCTCCTTCATAACACACCTTATTTTAAAAAAAAGCATTTAAGGTTGACGAGAGCGCGTTTAAGTCTGGCCAAGAATACAGTATAAACATACATTTGTTTGTATTGCATAGAGACATAGTCAATGACCAATAACCTGCATTGAAGGGAATGGTCACTACGGAGGCACCAATGAGGTCGCTCTCTCACCTGTGCAACAGAACAGATTCATGTTGGAAGCAACAAAGGGGAAAAGGGGGGTGGGGAAAGGAAAACATGAGGGGTTTATTGGTGCGTTTTGTTTTCTATGTGAATACATGCCCACGAAGAAGCTTGCGGATTGATCAACACTATTTTCATTGTAGCTTTTTATGTGGTGTATTGACACCTTACATAGTGTATAAAGTCAATATGAGACAACATTTTCAATACCCCACCTCAATATCACGTGTTCGGGATAATACAATGAATGCATCAAGACAATGACTGTAACCTCTAAAAGTCTACGAAAAGTCTACGAAAAGTCTACTAAGTTAACATATGGGATTGTTTTATGATGGTCATACAATGGATAATTTAGCTATTTGAATTTGAATTTTACGACCCCTTTAGGTATAAATAAATATAGAAATGTTATTTGATAACATATTGAATTTGGCCTCTGCTACTACAGCCCATAACAACACATTCATAAATGGCAAAAAAAAATACAGTCAAAAATAAATGATAAGGAATAAGGTTTTGAATTGTCTGTCCTATGTTTAGGAGACATAAGAAAGTTCAGGAAAGTTTTTTTGGACACATTTTTAACCCCTTCTTTTTGTTGGCACATAACTACCTCCATACTTCCATTCATTTGTATGGGTTACCTTCAACAGATACCATCGTGTTGGTGAGAGTCTCCCCTTTCCACAGTGGGGTCATATTATCCTCTAGACCAAACATGTGGGTTCTCCATGACAAAATTTCTTTAAATTCTTACAACTAAGAAATCTTATTCAATCTCTTCAACAGAGTCTGGATTAACCTAAAATATCTAGCATTGAACAAATTACGGAAAGAAGTTGGTTGCCATGTTATATCAAGGGTTGATTGAATCTCTATGAACCTATAAGGAAACAATGGGAAACAGAGCTCAACGAAGAAATTGGAGAGAACTATTAGTAACAGATATGTTCAAATGTTCATATTTTCTACTACAACCTTAGACATAAGTTATTGCAATTCGAGATAATTAACTACACTCCTGCCAGAATTCATGTAATGCACCTTGAGTAATGGCGTTTCTTATAGAATAATATGAGTACCGGCACACAGTGCTTGACTTGGATTAAAATAGGTGCCGGTACTCATTTTGGGTGCCAGTACTGTTTCTTTTTAGGTGCAGGAGCTCCACAATACTTTTGAACTTATATTCTATAAGAGGAACAGCTCCTCTTATAGAAGCAGTAGAACATTTGAGGTGCTGGTAATCAGCTCCGGTTAGCTCCTGTCCAAGTCAAGCACTGCCGGAACCTCTTATAGAATAATATGAGTACCTTCATATCTTATATAATATTAGCTCTAATATGAGTACCGGCACCACTTATATAATGATATGAGTACCTTCACCTCTTATAGAATAATATGAATACCTTCACCTCTTATATAATAATATGAGTACCTTCATATCTTATATAATATTAGCTCTAATATGAGTACCGGCAGCTCTTATATAATAATATTAGTACCTTCACCTCTTATAGAATAATATGAATACCTTCACCTCTTATAGAATAATATGAGTACCTTCATATCTTATATAATAATATGAGTACCTTCACCACTTATATAATAATATGAGCACCTTCATCTCTTATAGAATAATATGAGTACCTTCACCACTTATATAATATGAGTACCTTCACCACTTATAGAATAATATGAGTACCTTCATATCTTATATAATATTAGCTCTAATATGAGTACCGGCACCTCTTATATAATAATATGAGTACCTTCACCACTTATATAATAAAATGAGTACCTTCACCACTTATAGAGTAATACGAGTACCTTCACCACTTATATAATAATATGAGCACCTTCACCTCTTATAGAATAATATGAGTACCTTCATATCTTATATAATATTAGCTCTAATATGAGTACCGGCACCTCTTATGGAATAATATGAGTACCTTCACCTCTTATAGAATATTAGCTCTAATATGAGTACTGGCACCTCTTATAGAATAATATGAGTACTGGCACCTCTTGTAGAATAATATGAGTACTGGCACCTCTTGTAGAATAATATGAGTACCGGCACCTCTTGTAGAATAATATGAGTACTGGCACCTCTTGTATAATAATATGTACCGGCACCTCTTATAGAATAATAGGAGTACATTCATCTCTTATAGAATAATATGAGTTCTGGCACCTCTTAAAGAATAATATGAGTACCGGCACCTCTTAAAGAATAATGACATTTTCTTAAACAGTGTGTGTGCACTTTTTTTTATTCCACTTCAAGCGTTGCCTAACCACTAATGAAATCCAGGTTGTGTCCCAAGTAGCCCCCTAGTCTCTATATAGTGCACTACTGTTCACTAGAGCGCTATGGAAACTGGGAAAAGTAGTGCATTACTGTTCACTAGAGCCCTGTGGACCCTGGGAAAAGTAGTGCACTACTGTTCACTAGAGCCCTGTGGACCCTGGGAAAAGTAGTGCACTACTGTTCACTAGAGCCCTGTGGACCCTGGGAAAAGTAGTGCACTATAAAGGGAATAAAGTACCATTTTGGCCGCATTTTCTATGAATATCTACAGATTACACAACCATAAAAATAGAGCACTGAACTCTTCGACCTTGGAGATGTCCTTCACGAAAAAGATAGAAAAATCAATTAGTTCAAGATTTAGCATTAGAGAGATGCTGAAGGTCTGCTGATCAAAGCCTGGCATGTAATCAACAGTCATCGAAAGACTCAAAGTGTTATATTAGAAGTATTGTTCAAACATAATTAACAAAAATACTGTAGTAAAATCTAGTCTCTATTCAAAAATACTGATAAAAATGTACATATAAAATCCTGCACTATAATAAGAATGAACAGGAACTCAAAACGTAACTACAACACTAAACAGGAACTACAACACTAAACAGGAACTACAACACTAAACAGGAACTACAACACTAAACAGGAACTACAACACTAAACAGGAACTACAACACAAAACATAACAGGAACTAAACAAAACATAATAGGAACTACAACACAAAACACAACATTTGTATCCCCTTTGATCTGTAGAGGACTTCCCCCTCCAATATGGTTCTGTGGTTCTATGATTCCACGGTTCCGTGGTTCTACGGTTCTGTGGTTCTAGTACACTTGGGTGGCATTGCGGATCCCACAGCAGAGAACCATGGTGAAGATCATCTCAAAGATCTACGGAAGAAGAAGAAGGTCTTTAATCAAGACTTCAACATCTGTCCACACTCAGTCAGGACAGCGGAGGTCAGGAGAACCTTTGTGTCTGTGCAGATAGTCACTGTCACAGGCTTCCAGAAGTTGTGTTTACTGTAGCGCAGTGTATTCTAGAATTAGAATATAATAGAAAAGTAATCCAACCGCGTTCCGGGAGCGTCTCCGTGTTAACACTGCTCACCATGATGACAGCGACCACCAGGGCAGCTAGACCAATAAGGCAGAGCTTCTCAGTGAACAGGTCCTTCAGCTTCAGATGACAGCTCTAGTGGGAGGGGAACACAGGGAGGGGATAAGGACCAACACTTAAACGCTTGTTTTCCTCCTGTCATCTAAATGTGCTGTGTAAAGCATCTAAATCATTTAAATAGTACTTGGAGATTTACAGTAATAATGATTATGATTACCTTCCATGAGAGAAGGCTGTTTTTTGGGTCACCAATTTCTTTGCGAATCCAAATATTCCAAAAACATTAATTTGAACTATTTCACCAAATATCAAAAAGGAAGGTAATACCGGGATACCTAGTCAGTTGCACAAATGAATACGTTCAACCTAAATGTCTCTTCCGTATTTAACCCCAAAACCCCTCTGAATCATTGGACATTGACCTGGGGAACAATGCGATGCGTGAACTGTACCTGAGGTTTCAACAAGGCATCGTCCTGGGTCTTCTTGGGACACAGAGCTCCGGCGACTTGTTTGAATAAGGGGGAGTCATCTCCTTTACCACAGCAGTCCAGCTGAGGACACAGGTAGAGACAACCGGTCAGTTATGCCATTGATTGATTGATTGATTGATTGATC
The DNA here is from genome assembly GCA_030435695.1 of Brachymystax lenok tsinlingensis. Classification (NCBI taxonomy): domain Eukaryota; kingdom Metazoa; phylum Chordata; class Actinopteri; order Salmoniformes; family Salmonidae; genus Brachymystax; species Brachymystax lenok. The sequence continues at coordinate 53,748,166 of CM059818.1, forward strand.
TCCCCCCAGCTCTCCCTCAGTTCTACAGAACCGTCACAGTACAGCAATTACATTGAGGAGAATACATTTTATAAAGTTATTGTTAAAAAAAAAAAACAAGACCACGGTTATCATGAAATAACTCGTGAAATAAGACGTGGCATCTTTTTCCCTCAGCAATAACAGATACATTTTCAACATTGGCTGCATTTACACCAGCAGCCCAATTCCTTCCTGCCTTCCAGCGGTACCGGAGCGCCAAGTCCTAGGTCCAAGAGGCTTCTAAACAGCTTCTACCCCCCAAAGCCGTAAGACTCCTGAACATCTAATCAAATGGCTACCCCAGACTATTTACACTGCACCCCCCACCCCACCCCCACCCTACGCTGCTGCTACTCTCTGTTATTATCTATGCATAGTCACTTTAATAACTCTACCTACATGTGCAGTACATATTACCTCAATTAACCGGTGCCCCCGCACATTGACTCTGTACCGGTACCCCCTGTATATAGCCTCCACATTGACTCTGTACCGGTACCCCCTGTATATAGCCTCCACATTGACTCTGTACAGTACCCCCTGTATATAGCCTCCACATTGACTCTGTACCGGTACCCCCTGTATATAGTCTCCACATTGACTCTGTGCAGTACCCCCTGTATATAGCCTCCACATTGACTCTGTACTGGTACCCCCTGTATATAGCCTCCACATTGACTCTGTGCAGTACCCCTGTATATAGTCTCCACATTGACTCTGTACCGGTACCCCCTGTATTTAGCCTCCACATTGACTCTGTCCCGATACCCCCTGTATATAGCCTCCACATTGACTCTGTACCGTTACCCCCTGTATATAGCCTCCACATTTACTCTGTACTGGTATCCCCCTGTATATAGCCTCCACATTGACTCTGTACCAGTACCCCTGTATATAGCCTCCACATTGACTCTGTACCAGTACCCCCTGTATATAGTCTCCACATTGACTCTGTACCAGTACCCCCTGTATATAGCCTCCACATTGACTCTGTACCAGTACCCCCTGTATATAGCCTCCACATTGACTCTGTACCAGTACCCCCTGTATATAGCCTCCACATTGTTATTTTACTGCTGCTGTTTAATTATTTTTTTCTTTTATTTTTTTTAGGTATTTTTCTTAAAACTGCATTGTTGGTTAAGGGCTTGTCAGTCAGCATTTCATTGTAAGGTCTACACCTGTTGTATTCAGCATTTCACTGTAAGGTCTACACCTGTTGTATTCAGCATTTCACTGTAAGGTCTACACCTGTTGTATTCAGCATTTCACTGTGAGGTCTACACCTGTTGTATTCAGCATTTCACTGTAAGGTCTACACCTGTTGTATTCAGCATTTCATTGTAAGGTCTACACCTGTTGTATTCAGCATTTCACTGTGAGGTCTACACCTGTTGTATTCAGCATTTCACTGTAAGGTCTACACCTGTTGTATTCAGCATTTCACTGTGAGGTCTACACCTGTTGTATTCAGCATTTCACTGTAAGGTCTACACCTGTTGTATTCAGCATTTCACTGTGAGGTCTACACCTGTTGTATTCAGCATTTCACTGTAAGGTCTACACCTGTTGTATTCAGCATTTCACTGTAAGGTCTACACCTGTTGTATTCAGCATTTCACTGTAAGGTCTACACCTGTTGTATTCAGCATTTCATTGTAAGGTCTACACCTGTTGTATTCAGCATTTCACTGTAAGGTCTACACCTGTTGTATTCAGCATTTCACTGTAAGGTCTACACCTGTTGTATTCAGCATTTCATTGTAAGGTCTACACCTGTTGTATTCAGCATTTCACTGTGAGGTCTACACCTGTTGTATTCAGCATTTCATTGTAAGGTCTACACCTGTTGTATTCAGCATTTTATTGTAAGGTCTACACCTGTTGTATTCAGCATTTCACTGTAAGGTCTACACCTGTTGTATTCAGCATTTCACTGTAAGGTCTACACCTGTTGTATTCAGCATTTCACTGTAAGGTCTACACCTGTTGTATTCAGCATTTCACTGTAAGGTCTACACCCGTTGTATTCAGCATTTCACTGTAAGGTCTACACCTGTTGTATTCAGCATTTCACTGTAAGGTCTACACCCGTTGTATTCAGCATTTCACTGTAAGGTCTACACCTGTTGTATTCAGCATTTCACTGTAAGGTTGTATTCGCCGCATGTGACAAATACAATTTGATATATTTTTTTACTTCACAAATTGTTTTTTTTTTCAACAATCACATCAGATGAGCTCTTTTCTTCACAGCTGATCTGATTGGTCAAATAACCAATTAATGAATAAAAAAAAATATCTGAATTGGGCTGTCTGTGTAAACGCAGTCAATTGTGATCACAGGATCTACAGGAATAGCTACTGATTTGTGATCACTACATTATTGCTTCACTTCACTCTGTTTGCAAACGCTGATGAAATAACCCAGAGGTGAGAGTGGTGACCTACAGTCTCGTGGAACACCTCCAGGACTTTGATAGCAGCTGTTTTGCCGGAAGAGTCTACGACGTCCACTGACTTAATGTACGCCGCGTCATAGAAGTTGATCATCTCCTTGGAGATCTGGAACGAATGGAGATAGCAGAGTTAGTAGAGTCGATGTGTGTGTGTGTGTGTGTGTGTGTGTGCGTGTCTTACTGTGTCTCGGTTACTAAATCCCCAGATCCCAGCAGCCACCTCACAGGCGAAGAGGCACACCAACAGGAAGAAGAACTGAAAGAGAAAGACAAAAGAGAGATTAATTTGTCAAGCTTTTTTTTTTAATGGGGATATGTGTAATCTCAGGGCTTTACTTTACTGAAGGCCAAAACTTGATCTTCCACAAAAATGATTGGTCCGAGAGAGAGAGAGAGAGAGAGAGAGCTGTAGGGCCGTGCTACACTCCAATGTTGAGCGTTATGCCCTGAAAGACATGCACTGTGTCCTGCTGCCCTCTAGTGGTCACTCACTCACCGTTCCAAGGAGGCACTGAGATTCCTGGATGGCACCATAGCAACCAAGGAACCCTACAAACATCATCACAGCTCCCACAGCTATCAGGATGTACACGCCTAGAGAAAAAGACACAACTCCATTGGTCCCACAGTGAAAAAGCTTAAATTCACTACTTTCATTCATCTGCTTTGCACTGTCCTCATTTTGCCATTTTCTTTTTTAGGACCTCCGGGGCTATAAGTACAACACATAACAATTTGACATAAACTGTTGGAATGATGAATGTTATTGACAAATGTGAAGAAACAAATGTGAGGTCCGCCAAGAAAAGAAAACCCCCTGATTAACAATCTAATCTAATCTAGTAAAATGTTATTGGTTGCAGACACATTGCGGGTACAGCGAAATGCTTGTGTTCCCAGCTCCAACAGCGCAGTAATATTTAACAATTCACAACAATACACACAAATCTAATTGTAAAAGAATGGAATTAAGAAATATAATAATATTATGACGAGCAGTGTCAGAGTATATTTATATATACAGTGACTTTTTCCACATTTCCTTGCGTTACAGCCTTATTCTAAAATGGAATAAATTGGAAGGTGAACCTTCGCCCCAGTCTGAGATCCTGAGCGCTCTGGAGCAGATTTTCATCAAGGATCTCTCTGTACTTTGCTCCGCTCATCTTTCCCTCGAACCCTGACTAGTCTCCCAGTCCCTGCCGCTGGTTCTCCCATCTACACAGAGGAACTGTAGAGCTCTGTCAGAGTGACCATCGGGTTCTTGGTCACCTCCTTGACCAAGGCCCTTCTACCCCGATTGCTCAATTTGGCCTTACAGCCAGCTCTAGGAAGAGTCTTCCAAACTTCTTCCATTTAAGAACGATGCCACTGTGATCTTGGGGACCTTCAATGCTGCAGACATTTTTTGTTACCCTTCCCCAGATCTGTGCCTCGAACACAATCCTGGCTTGGAGCTCTACGGACAATTCCTTCGACCTCCTGGCTTGGTTTTTGCTCTGACATGCACTGTCAACTGTGGGACCTTATATAGACAGGTGTGTGCCTTTCCAAATCATGTCCAATCAATTGAATTTACCACAGGTGGACTCCAATCAAGTTGTAGAAACATCTCAAGGATGATCAATGAAAACAGGATGCACCTGAGCTCAATTCCGAGTCTCATAGCAAAGGGTCTGAATACTTATGTAAATATTTTTGTTTTGAATTTGTAACACATTTGCTAACATTTCTTCAAACCTGTTTTCACTTTGTCATTATTGGGTATTGTGATGTCATTATGGGTATTGTGATGTCATTATGGGGTATTGTGATGTCATTATGGGATATTGTGATGTCATTATGGGGTATTGTGATGTCATTATGGGGTATTGTGATGTCATTATGGGGTATTGTGTGTAAATTGCTGAGCATTGTTTTTTATTTAATCCATTTTAGAATAACGGCTGTAATATAACAAAATGGGGAAAAAGTGAAGAAGTCTGAATACTTTCCGAAGGCACTGTATATGTGTGATGTGATGCATAGATATGATGGACAGTATGAAGAATACATAGATAGAACATTATATGTACAGCAATAGTTAAATAGGATGGCCTTGACTAGAATACAGTATTTACATATAAAGTGGATAAAACAGTATGTAAATTTATTACATTGACCAGTGTTTCATTATTAAAGTGACCAGTGTTCCATTATTAAAGTGACCAGTGTTCCATTATTAAAGTGACTAGTTTTCCATTAATAAAGTGACCAGTGTTCCATTATTATAGTGACCAGTGTTTCATTAATAAAGTGACCAGTGTTCCATTATTAAAGTGACCAGTGTTCCATTATTATAGTGACCAGTGTTCCATTAATAAAGTGACCAGTGTTCCATTATTATAGTGACCAGTGTTCCATTATTAAAGTGACCAGTGTTCCATTATTATAGTGACCAGTGTTCCATTATTAAAGTGACCAGTGTTCCATTATTATAGTGACCAGTGTTCCATTAATAAAGTGACCAGTGTTCCATTATTATAGTGACCAGTGTTCCATTATTAAAGTGACCAGTGTTCCATTATTAAAGTGACTAGTGTTCCATTAATTAAGTGACCAGTGTTCCATTATTATAGTGACCAGTGTTTCATTAATAAAGTGACCAGTGTTCCATTATTAAAGTGACCAGTGTTCCATTATTAAAGTGACCAGTGTTCCATTATTAAAGTGACCAGTGATTCCATGTCTATGTACATAGGGAAGCAGCCTCTAAGGTGCAGGGCTCAGCAACCAGGTGGTAGCTGGCTAGTGACAGTGACTAAGGTCGGGGAAATTCCCTTTTAAAGGTGCTTTGTCTGCAGTCTAGTGTGCTGCTCTATAAGCACATTGGAATGAATCTTGGTTTATGTGGGAAACACCACCAGGTGGCAGTATGATAACTCAGTATGATAACCCCAACAGAAGAAAATTATTGTTATGGAGTTCTTGGTCTTTTTCCTGGTGGCTTTCCCTGTCCAGCGATATGACTTGTGAGATGAAGAGGGCATCCTGTAACATCCTGTTACTGGGACAGGAAGACTTCCCAGATCCATCCGGACTGAGAGGGAGGAGGCAGCACACACACACACACACACACACACACACACACACACACACACACACACACACACACACACACACACACACACACACACACACACACACACACACACACACACACACACACACACACACACACACACGTACACATTACACATACACAAGCACGTATACACACACACTGACAGCGACGTGGACACAGCCAGGAATTGCCCCCTCCCCTCTCCCCACAAACGAAAATATATAAATTTTCCTTCCCGAGAAAACAAAAAGCCCGCCGAGAGCATCTCAGTATTCCCGTTCAAATCGGAAATGTTTAAATCCTATAATAGCCTACTAGCGAAAAACATGGTCCTCCGTAGTTCAGTTAGTATAAAGTGGTCCTCTGTAGTTTAGTTAGTAGAACATGGTCCTCTGTAGTTCAGTTAGTAGAACATGGTCCTCTGTAGTTCAGTTGGTAGAACATGGTCCTCTGTAGTTTAGTTAGTAGAACGTGGTCCTCTGTAGTTTAGTTAGCAGAACATGGTCCTCTGTAGTTCAGTTAGTAGAACATGGTCCTCTGTAGTTTAGTTAGTAGAACATGGTCCTCTGTAGTTTAGTTAGTAGAACATGGTCCACTGTAGTTTAGTTAGAAGAACATGGTCCTCTGTAGTTCAGTCAGAATAACATGGTCCTCAGTAGTTCAGTTTGTAGAACATGGTCATCTGTAGTTCAGTTAGCAGAACATGGTCCTCTGTAGTTCAGTTGGTAGAACATGGTCTTCTGTAGTTCAGTTGGTAGATCACGGTCCTCTGTAGTTCAGTCAGTAAAACGTGGTCTTCTGTAGTTCAGTTAATAGAACTAGGTCTTCTGTAGTTCAGTTGGTAGAACATGGTCCTCTGTAGTTCAGTCAGTAGAACATAGTCCTCTGTAGTTCAGTTAATAGAACTAGGTCTTCTGTAGTTCAGTTGGTAGAACATGGTCCTCTGTAGTTCAGTCAGTAGAACATGGTCCTCTGTAGTTCAGTCAGAAGAACATGGTCCTCTGTAGTTTAGTTAGTAGAACGTGGTCCTCTGTAGTGTAGTTTTGTTCCCCGGGCGCCGAAGACGTGGATGTCGATTAAAGGCAGCCCCCCGCACCTCTCTGATTCAGAGGGGTTGGGTTAAATGCGGAAGACACATTTCGGTTGAAGGCATTCGGTTGTACAACTGACTAATAATGGTGACTTTGACTTTTTTGACTTTGACTTTAACTATAACACACCAGTCAGAGTGTAGCAGGGTAACTATAACACACCAGTCAGAGTGTAGCAGGGTAACTATCACACACCAGTCAGAGTGTAGCAGGGTAACTATAACACACCAGTCAGAGTGTAGCAGGGTAACTATCACACACCAGTCAGAGTTATGTCTTCTGTCTTCTAGTCTTCTACTCTTCTATGTCTTCTATGTCTTCTATGTCTTCTACTCTTCAATGTCTTCTTTGTCTTCTAGTCTTCTACTCTTCTACGTCTTCTACTCTTCTAGTCTTCTATGTCTTCTAGTCTTCTACTCTTCTATGTCTTCTATGTCTTCTAGTCTTCTATGTCTTCCATATCTCTATATCCAGTGTTGTAACGATGGGCAAATATTTAAAGTACAAAAGGAAAAATAAATAAACATAAATGTGGGTTGTATTTACAATGGTGTTTGTTCATCACTGGTTGCCCTTATCTTTTGGTTGGCAACAGGTCACAAATCTTTCTGCTGTGATGGCACACTGTGGTATTTCAACCAATAGATCGTTTATCAAAATTGGATATGTTTACTAATTCTTTGTGGATCTGTGTAATCTGAGGAAAATATGTGTCTCTAATATGGTCATAGATTTGGCAGGAGGTTAGGAAGTACAGCTCAGTTTCCACCTCATTCTTTGGGCAGTGTGCACACAGCCTGTCTCCTCTTGAGAGCCAGGTCTGCCTACGGCGGCCTTTCTCAATAGCAAGGCCATGCTCACTGTACATAGTCAAAGCTTTCCTTAATTTTGCATCAGTCACAGTGGTCAAGTATTCTGATGTTTAGGCCAAGGTTTGTATAGTTTTTGTGTGCTCTAGGACAACGGTGTCTAGATGGAATTTGTATTTGTGGTCCTGGCGAGTGGACCTTTTTTGGAACACCATTATTTTTGTCTTACTGAGATTTATTGTCAGGGCCCAGGTCTGATAGAATGTGTGCAGAAGATCTAGGTGCTGCTGTAGGCCCTCCTTGGTTGGGGACAGAAGCACCAGATCATCAGCAAACAGTAGACATTTGACTTCAGATTCTAGTAGGATGAGGCCGGGTGCTGCAGACTGTTCTAGCGCCCTCGCCAATTCGTTGATATATATTTTGAAGAGGGTGGGGCATCCCTGTCTCACCCCACAGCCCTGTGGAAGGAAATGTGTGTTTTTTGCCAATTTTAACCGAACACTTGTTGTTTGTGTACATTTTATAATGTCGTATGTTTTCCCCCAACACCCCTTTCCATCAATTTGTACAGCAGATCCTCATGTCAAATTGAGTCAAACCCTTTTTTGAAGTCAACAAAGCATGAGAAGACTTTGCCTTTGTTTTGGTTTGTTTGTCAATTAGGGTGTGCAGGGTGAATACGTGGTCTGTCGTATGGTAAATTGGTAAAAATCCAATTTGACATTTGCTCAGTACATTGTTTTCACTGAGGAAAGTCTGCTGTTAATGATAATGCAGAGGATTTTCCCAAGGTTGCTGTTGACGCAATTTCCACGGTAGTTATTGGGGTCAAATTGGTCTCCACTTTTGTGGATTGGGGTTATTAGTCCTTGGTTCCAAATATTGGGGAAGATATCAGAGCTGAGGATGATGTTATAGAGTTTAAGTATAGCCAATTGGAATTTGTGGTCTGTATATTTTATCATTTCATTGAGGATACCATCAAGACCACATTCCTTTTTGGGTTGGAGGGTTTATATTTTGATGCCTCATGATTGAGTATTGCTCTGTTCAAGTAGACTGTGATTTTGCTGTGATCTGATAGGGGTGTTAGTGGGCTGACTGTGAACGCTTTGAGAGACTCTGGGTTGAGGTCAGTGATAAAGTAGTCTACTGTACTACTGCCAAGGGATGAGCTGTAGGTGTACCTACCATAGGAGTCTCCTCGAAGCCTACCATTGACTATGCACAGACCCCGCGTGTGACAGAGCTGCAGGTTGTTTTGTTGGTTGTTTTGTCATAGTTGTGTCTAAGGGGCATATTTGGGAGGGAATGCTGTCACCTCCAGGTAGGTGTTTGTCCCCCTGTGTGCTGAGGCCCCAGTTCTGGCGTTTAGGTCGCCACAGACTAGTACATGTCCCTGGGCCTGGAAATGGTTGATCTCCTCCTCTAGGATGGAGAAGCCGCCACCGTTAAAGTATGGGGATTCTATTGGGGGAGATATAGGTAGCACACATGAGGACATTTTTCTCTGTTGAGATCATTTCCTTATCAATTTCTAGCCAGATGTAAAATGTTCCTGTTTTGACTAATTTAATCTCTCTCTCTCTCTCTCTCTCTCTCTCTCTCTCTCTCTCTCTCTCTCTCTCTCTCTCTCTCTCTCTCTCTCTCTCTCTCTCTCTCTCTCTCTCTCTCTCTCCATTTTTATACAACATATATTTTTAGTTACATTACTTCACTACATTGTTTGTGAAAAGCCTTGATCCTTGACTTTGCATTTACAGACTTAAATAAACTAACCCACAATGAAGTAAATATTATAACATGTTCACCAAGTCAGTTACATAGTCAAAGAGAGT